>BMAO01004883.1:0-27687 GCA_019973975.1 Trichonephila clavata
AGTTTGCATTACTTTTGAGGGCTTAATTTTTAAAATGAAATTTCAAAATTTCACCCATCGATTGAAAACTACGGTAATTTTGAACAAAGAATGTATTAAAAATACTACATAAATGAATTCTTGCAAGAACGGTATTAGACGGGAATTTTTTTTTTTAAATCCGTCGTTTCTGAGCAATTTTTTTTAATCTTTGAATAAGTTATGGACACTATTTGTCTACACATGGAATAAAAGGTTTCACTCGATTATTTTAAAAATAACGAAATTATTAAATGTTTAATTAAAATTTTGAACAGTTTTTAAATAATTGTAAGAAAAAAAGGTTTTCCCAATTTTAATTTTTTAAATGATTGATACTGAAAGAGAAAAGTATGAACTGATTTAGTGATGTATATCAATTCATTAACGTGAAAAGAAATTCATACGGAACGATTTAGAAATCATTATCATAAAAACGCATCGATTTTGACTCATTTAATAAAAAATAGTAAAAAATACAAATATTACTATTTTGTAGGGGAAAAAGGTACCGTATCGTTGCGGAATAAATGATCTTTCCAATTCTGTAATTATATTTGTCTGAGTTTGATACAAGCAATAAATTGTTATTTTAAAAACGTGGGAAAAGTCAAAACATCACTCCGTTGAAATGGAAACGATGCTTGGCGGAATAAACAATATACAGGGGTAAAACAATTACCCGTTTTAAAGTTAATAGGTATCTCCTTTACCGGTAAAGTTAAATTGAGTATTTTTATGTGCATTTTTTTCAGAATCTGTTAAATATAAAGACTTCAAATTCTGTCTGTATATTAATTAGACTTTTTATTTATACTGAAGTGAACTTTTTTTAATATATTGTTCAGTTTTTTTTCAAAATCTTTCAACCTAAAAGTATCACCATTAATTTTTTGAAAATTGTCATTTTTTTCAACGATAAATGCTTTATGTTAAAATATTTTAGGAATATTTATAAAAGATCACACTTCAGTATACATAGTTACATATCAGTTATGTTCAATTGAAATTTTTGAGCATCCTTTCAGTATATTCTGAGAAAAAGGTACACGCAGTTTGAAAAACATCAATTTCAAAAAAATGCATTTTTAATATGAAATGTCACTTTATCACAAAAATTATAAATAACAATATGTATTTGTCACATTTTATTAAACATTAGCTTCTTCTATATTTATTTTAAGACTTTTTTGTTTCCTATTTAAGTTAAATTGCCTAGAAAATGCATACATAGCATTTTTCAGTTTTTGTCTAACTAGATATTTTGTATCATTTAGATCAAATATCTTAAATTCTGTATCGATTTTTGAATAATTTTTAACTTTGATGCATTACAAATATCGAAGTGAACCACAAAACGTCATGAAGGCCTTGGAATAATGTAACAATATGCAAAAGTAAGGATTTGGGAATATGTGATTATATGACATTTCACGAAAGTGTTCATTAATGTTTTGTATATTCACATGCAAACAGTATTTCTGAAAGTATCAGATCTAAAACGTTTTTTTCTAAACTGGTCAAATGATTTCTAAAATAGCCTATACCACATTTGTAATATGTAACATTTGTAACTCCATGTATCTCTCTCACTCACCGCCGAATCAATCGGATTTGAACTTTTTTCGTCTACTGCTATATCATGCAATGCACTTTTTCAACAATAGTTTCTTAAAAACTTTAACACTTAAGAAACTGCTGAATGTTTGTGATGTTTTTTTTCTTCTAACTATTTAGTAGTTGCCCTCTCACCTCAATCAACATCAAAAAGTACTAAAGTACCAGTTTTTTTTCATTAAAAATTACTTTGACTTTTATTTTACAAAAAAGCTCAAATACCTAAACAACTCCATTCCCTTTGGGGCAGTATTTGACACTAAAATTAATTTGTGTTTTTTTTTCGTTCACCTAATACACAGAACATCTTTATATATATATGTATATGTATATGTAAATATATATATATATATATATATATATATATATATATATATATACCAAAACTCCTTTATTTCTATCCTAGCAAACTAAAATCAGTTCGACAAGTTAAATAAAAAACTAGTTTAAAAACAAATCAAATAAGCAAATTTGCTACAAAAAAGATATATAATTCCATCTTATACAGCGAAAGATTTGTGAGATCCTAACTAGAAATGGAAGATTTATTTCTCCACTTTGGAGTCATCATCTTTACTATGGCACTACACAAATGATGTGAAATGGGATGCGCTTCACATCATCGAATACATTCGAATCTTAAGTGTCTTTACAGAACTTCAACGGAAACAGATCATGATCAACGCTTGAGGAACGATTTCTTGCTCAACTTGTTCTATATATATTTCCCGCTTAAGGGAAAATGTGAGAGTGAGACATTCTCAGATCAGTCAATAAAGCAGGATTCAAAGATAAAAATGTCTATGTCTAGAAATATGTCACATTATTTCTCTTTTTCTTACAAAAAAGGATATCTTATGGAATTGAATTTATATGAATTGCATAAAAAGTTGAAAAACTAGCACTGCGACGATCATAATTTAAATTGAAAGAATTTGAAATACTGATGTTAATATAGACAAGATATAATATCTTAATTGGGATAACAAAGCAATATTTTTTGCTGAAATAAGATTAAATTAATGCTAAATGCTAATAATGGGAATGTTTCTTTAGATTCTCTGATTTTCATATTAAGCTACATATTTTTTTAAGAAATACATTTTGTAAAGATAAGTATGCTCTGAAATTATTAGTTTCAGAAAATAAAATATGTTATATCACTTATGTTAAGCAAAGAAGAATAAAATATTCAAATCGCTGAATAAAATTTTTGAAAGCTGTTATCGAATTCAAGTTATTTAAATTAATATTTGCTGTTTTTATCAATGTTGCTTGATTACAATTTTGAAAAAAAATAACTAATTTATGGGTCGTTTGTTTGATTGTATTAACATGTTTCTTGAAATATAGAAAAATATTTAAATAATTTTATGTCAATTCCCTTAATTGTAATAATATTTAATTCGTTAGATTATTTATTTTGTAGTTTTTTAATTGACCGATGGTTGATTCTACGAGGGCTGTTTTTTTTAAGTAAAATCCATTTGTTTTTAAAAAAATAACGAGATTATTTAGTTTTAAAAAAATTTACTTTAGAACTGTACATATTTTTGCCTATTTTTCCACTTAGTTGCCGATTTTATTAATGCACTTGTCATACCTTAAAACTACGTTTTGAAAACCCTCTTCAAAGAAGTCTGCCGCCTGGTCAGATAGCCAAGAGTTCACGACCGATTTCACTTATCCGTTGTCACTGAAGCGCTTCCCGCTAAGAATGTGTTGGAGGTACCGGAAAAGGTGAAAATCTCTGGGAGCAAGTTTGTGGCTGTATGGTGCATGCTCAGAAAACCTACCAGTCAAAAGATACTATTAAGTCCCGAGTCGTTAGAGAAGTGTGGGGCCCGGCGTAGTCCTGGAGGAGCAAAACACCTTTTGACAGCATGCCAAGACGTTTGTTTTGCAATGCTCTTCGGAGCTTCTGTAGAATTGCGCAGTAGGCACCAGGCAGCAGACTTCTTTGAAGAGCGTTTTCAAAACGTAGTTTTAAGGTATGACAAGTGCATTAAGAAAATCGCTAATTATGTAGAAAAATAGCAATAGTATGTACAATTCTAAAATAAAGGGGTTTTGAAACAAAATATTGTCTTTATTTATAAAAAAACGGACCTTACTTTAAAAAATTGCCCTCGTATCAATTAATGTGTTAACTGCTCGATTGTATTAACTTCATTCTTTATTTACCAAAAAAAAAATTTGATTTAAGCGTTCAGAGATGTTGCTGTTGTTCCACCAAATATTTTATTTCCACTTTTACAAGTGCTTAGTAGGTAATGTTCAGATTAACGAATGTCTAATAGGTAATGTGCAGATTATCTAGATAATTCATTGATTGTCTTGATAATATGAGAGAGGAAGCAATTTTAAACTCTTTAAAGGATCACTCTCGTTAATGTGCAGATTACCTAGTTAAATCGATTTCTGCACTGCAGTGGTGGCATATATATATACCAAAAAATTAAAATTTAATATTACATCAAAAAAATTGTTTGATCTATCTGTTGGTTTGTATACTCGTATTCTAAAATTTCCTCAAATATTTAGTCTCTTATTTCCAAAAGTGATTTAATTTCAACTTATATACTCATTTTAAATATTTTAATAAGAACGTATTCAGAATGTAAAACTTTTCATTCCTGAGCACTTTACACAGTCCATTACATTTGCCACTTAGTGGTCTTAGATTTACCAATATCAAAATTTTTATCATCGATTTATTCTACAGGACTTTTATTAATTGTTCAAGAACACTTATGATACAGTTTATTTCAATAATATGTAATCACTGAAATCAATATCAATTTTTCAAAAGGAATCTGAACCCTTGCTTTCGTTTCTATAATTAGATAATTTTTGAAGTGTACGTAGAATTACGTCCCATTTTAATAATTAATTTTGAAGCCATAATTCATAAAACTGGAGGCATAGACCTTACGATAAAAGCATAATATTGCATAAAATTAATGAAATACTTCATATATACTTTTAAAAGTTGATAATCCAATTCACCGTGAAGATAGAGAACGGATATAGAAATAAAGAAGCTTATAGCTGCAATGTTTGCACATTGTTTGAAAATAGTATAAGAAAAAAATACGTTTTTGCACTCAAAAAACATTGCAGTCTAAATGCAAATATTATGCAAAAATGCCGAACGTAAAAAGTATTTAGGGAAGATGTCATGATTACATGAAAGTATAGAGACAAAAATGAAACTAAAAACTAGATAAGAAGAAAATTAATTAATTGTGTTTTTTCTAAGAATTTTTTCTTTGAGGAATAAATATATTTTTAAAAAATGCAATGCATGTCCATTTTCAAACAGCTAGAGAATGAATGTTTCTTACAGATGTCATAAAAATCGCGAGATAGAACATTTGATTCAATATGGATTTAAAAAAAACACTTAATTTAACCTCATTTTTTTAATATTATGGTATTATCATTGTACAAAAGGCTATGTATATTAGTAAGTAATATAGTATATTCATAAATTTTAATTCATTTCAATTTTTTTTTATCAAAGTTACGCAAATAATTATTATTTTAAGTGCAAAATTTGCTTTTCATACTAAATTTTACTGCGAATTAGAGAAGTATATCATTGCTAGTGAACTAAAAATGAATGCAATTTCTTAAATTGAAATATTTTATCTTTGTATTCTTATATATTTGAGTAGTTAATTATTTCATTCAAAAGTAGACTACTTGTTTGGTTTCTTAAAACCTCCCAGATCACACATGATTTTATTTCTTCAGAAAACATTCAAAATCAGTTCTCGAATGTTGTGCATAATAAAGAAAAATATATTTTGAGACAGGAATTACTCCAAATTAATTAAAAAGGGAAATGTTTCATGTTTAACTTAAAAATTTAAATATCGAATTACTTGAAATTTGTTTCGATTTTTCTATATTAAATCAGTAATCATTGTTACATATATTTAGTTTTACTTCAAATTTAGTGATTTTCAAACATACTTATATTAATTAAAACTCCTTGAAAAAGAAATTTCGTGTAAATATGGCCCTTATAAGTGACGATTAGTCCGAAATATATTTATTGAATATGCAGTTTTTTGACGTATTTCTAAATAAAAAAAATCCATTGAAATTCCTTACTTGTTAATGCTTATTTTTAAAAAAAATACCTAAACTTTCTTACTAATCGTTTATTTTTTCTCCGTAGCACATTTAATACTCTTTAAAAAGGTAATAACTTTCGACTGCACATTTTTTGCTGAGATGGCATTCATTTTAAGAAATTTATAGAAATACCCATAAATATAATTAATTCAACTTTTTAGTTTTTAAATTGCCTACTAAACAATCAGTAGGAATTGATTGACTAGAATGAGGAAAAGTCAATTTAGATTAATGGGATAGCAATCGGGAAAAAATGTGTGGAAAAGTCATTCTCTCACTCTCTTTCTCCAATTTTTTATACTTCATTTGTAATAAGTGATTAAAAAATCAAATAGATTATTATATTACTAGTGGCTATCAAAAATCAAATAGATTATTATATTGCAGGAATTTTTCAAGGGGTTGAAAATTCACCATTCTCGTATCATGCTCCAATACACCGCCAAACAAAGCCTTTTGATTTTGTCGATTTTCGGGAAAAACAGAAAAAATTAATTATTGAATAATTAATTAACATTAATTATGATAGAATTCATTATTAATTACAAATACAAATTCAAATTTACTTACTATATACATAGGATTATAATCAATCGGAAAAAAAGAATCAAGGGCATAGGGGGGCTTGCACCCGGGAATCTTCTTGTGCGTGCCACTGATTATTACTCTTTCCATCATGTGTTCATTTCTCTTGCTGTTTGGACTGTAATCACGCAAAGTATATTTAAAATTTTAAAATAAATTATTTAAGCAGTTAATTAACTGGCTGATAAATCTAACGAAAGAAAAATAAATTTAAATTAATTATATGCGTAGAGAACATTGCAATTCAATACATTTTAACTATTTCTGTTTCTTAACTCATTTAAAGATAACCAAAAACAGAAACGTATGTAGGAAAACAATTGGGGATTATAGACTGTATAAATTAGGTTAAAAATATACACCATTTTTAGTAAAATTCGAACAGTGCAAGTAATAATAAATTTCTATTATCTGAATTTCATCGTAGCCTGATGTGCTTAATCAAATATCAACAGCTTCCCATTTCTAGATAAACTTTAACAACTCAATATTGCTCACCGAAGCATATTGTAAATAGCTGTCACTAATATGATTACTATTTTTACTCTGAAAAAGCATATCGTATCTAATTTGATACTAATGCAATAATTAATCAACCCTTTTTCTCAGACAATTGGATTACAATGTGCTTTAATTTTTTTTACGTAACTTTATAAATTGAATACTTATGTGTTCATAAAATATGGAACTGGTAGAAAAAATTCCCCCAGTGAAATTAAATGGATAATTACTTTTTTGAATGAAAAGTTTTAAATAAATATATATAAATATATTGAGAATATATAGTATCCATTTTAAAAATTAATTATAACTTCAAACTTCAATATCATAACTTTCATCAATTTTTGAAAAATATTTCATGCAATAAAACTCAATATTTTTAAACGGACTAAAATAAAAATACAGTTTAATAGTTTTAATTAAATAAATTTACTATTATAATGATTATTATTTAAAAAGTTTAATTAGCTAATAAGACTTCTTTAATACTGTAAAGTTTTTGAAAGCTTACATTTTTCTAAATTAATGATATCAAGCATATTTCTTTCATTAAATATAAAAAGGAAACAATTTGAGTGGTTTTGAGCAATTTACAGATTGCATGAAATTTAACTATTTTCAATCTATAAACTTAAGAATTTTTTTTTTCAGGAAGAAAAAATTATTTATATTTTGAGACAAAAATATTTGTTCCCAAACGTACAGAGATAAATTTATACACTTTTTTGTTACGAAATGCGTACATGTGTGCTTATTTAGAAACTACATTTATTTCGTTATTCATACTGTCAATTAAGAAGGGAAGTATTCTCATTGTGTGCAAACATAAAATTAAAGAGTTTCTTTTGACGCATCTTAATGTTACAATTTACTGTCAAGAGTGAGGGGGAGAGTATTTAATACTATATTATTTTCTTTTAACATTAAAGTTTCAAATATTCTTAGAAAACGAAAACAATAGATAATTCTCCAAAAGTAAGTAGTGTGAGTTTTATTAGTAAAGAAACCACACAAAACTAAATTAAACTCTATGTCTCAACAGCCCATGAAGGACAAGGCGTACTGTACCCATCTTATTTTCGTGGCCTTAGTGCTTGAGCAAATGTTTCGGACAGATGGTCAATCTGAAGTGAAACCCTCGATGTTTAGTTCCCAAGCACACAAGCCTGATATTCATTTATCGACCCACTGAAGGTATGAAAGGCTGAGTCGACCTTGCCCCGCCCGTGATCTGAACCCAGGACCTGTGGATTGTGGAAACACGATAAGCTGCCACTGGACTTAATAACGAAACCATATTGTCATTTAAATACAATGATAAGGTATGTACAAGGGGTGATCAAATGAAAAGGTACGAAACGACATAAAAATGAAACAGTTAAATATTTGCATATTCCGCCAAGGGAGAATGTAGCGAGACATCTCGGGATGCCATTGGAGACTCTGACTGGGATCGGATCATGCGCGGGTGCCCGCATGCGCAGGAGAGAGCAAAGGCTCTTATAAAAAGCGGCGTCCAAATGATGCGAGCACAGAATTACTCGAGCACAGAAAAAGCATTAACTCCGATGTGTACTGTGAGACACTCCGACGCCTACGCAGGTCCATCAAGAACAAAAGACCGGGGCTGCTCACGGAGGGTGTGGTTCTGCTCCATGATAACGCGCGTCCACACGTCTCCAGAGTCACGCAAATGGAACTGGGCAAGTTCCAATGGGAGACGTTGGACCATCCGTCCTACAGTCCGGACATGCCACCCTGCGATTTCCATGTGTTTGGTCCACTGAAGAAACACCTGAAAGGAAAGCGCTTCAACTCGGACGACGTACTCAAGGACACTGTGAAGGACTGGGTCTCGTCACAGCCACAGGAATTCTGGGAACAAGGAATCCTGCGGCTTGTTCATCAGTGGGATCGTTGTGCTCAGGCCTATGGTGTATATTTTGAATAAAGTCTATATTTGTACCCACCGTGTCGTTTCGTACCTTTTCATTTGATCACCCCTTGTATTTCATTGAATTTATTCACTTATTATTGCGACTGAGATACGAAATTTTACAGTATGCATTTGTTGCAGGATTCTTATATCTGCAATCAAAACTAATATTAAAGTATGCACATGTTTGTAGGTTGAGAAAACATAACATTGTGTGGTATGAAGCTACTTTATATCAGAAAGTATACTAAAGGAGATGCTAATGATGTATTTTCTCTCTCTCTCTCTCTCTCTCTCTTTCACTTACTTCTCCATATGACACGTATGATGGAAGATAATGAGATTTTGAGCACTCCGCAAATGATCGTTAAGACCTTTTAATGGCAACAACCTATAATATTTCGTTTATTGACAGAAATCTCTGAGATTTGGAATTATATGTTTATTTTTATAACAGTAATAACTGTATAGAGAGAAGAAGAAAATGAAAGACATTTAAAGAGTACAAGAGGGAATACCAACTAAAAAAATTTGAGCTCCCATTATTTATTTTTAAGCTATAGTGAAAACTCTTAATAAGTTATGAATAAATGAGTCTGATCAAATATTAACCATAAGAATATTTTTCATATGAAAAATATTTTTATCACATAGGGCTCTTGAAATAAAAATTTTGGCTAGATTTCTCAAATTTTAATGCTGTTTTTTAATGCATCTCTAAGCTATTAGAACACATTTAATGACAAATTTTAGATAAAAGGACAACAAAAGTATTTTATTTTATTTTATTTTATTTTATTAAAAGTGTATTTATGAACTAAAAAGACGTGTGTAATGCATTGTTTCTTATAATGACGTTTTTATTGTTAGGACTCGGTTAGTTGTGATTGTTGTAGTCTTGTTCGGTTAAGGTGTCTAATAAAATATCTGTAACACACAAAATTTCACATTTATGGCATAATCTCATCGAATATTTGTTTTTAAGAAAAAAAGAAGGATGAGTTTTAAGGTTATTTAACTTATCTTCATTACTTATTTTGCAATCATGTTTTACTGATTAATGCATATACGGGTATATGAAGTTATGAAACCAAATTTAATCATCATTAACAACTATGCTGACTCGATTTCAAAAGAATTAGTATTTATTAGCTTCTATAACAATAAACCCATTGCCTTCATTAGAAGTTGTAAATCCTTATACTTTGCGCAGGGCAAAAGTATCTCATTTCAGACAACGTGCTAAGTTATTGATCCAAACAATAGTCATCTGAGAAAAGTAATTCTGTTTCAATTGAGCTCAGTTTATTCTGGTGTTATCGTTTATAGAACGAAGTAACCATTCATTACTAAGGAAAAATATGTGGATCAGTGTGTTGTCTATCATTTAACTGAGCATTAATTATACTTTTTGCTACATTATACAGGTGATTCTGGCCAACCAAATAGTTATATATCTACATACACATACTGAACATTCCGATTCTGAATTTCTTATGGATATACCTAGGATAATAAAGGATTACGAGCTACAGATTAATTTCATAAGTCACTTTGTAAGAAAAATTGATGTCATTAGTAAAAAGAGACATCCATCAACTTCTCGGACACGTGGTGCGAAGGGTACATATAATGTAAAACGTTTTTGTAGCCTTTTTTCATGAAGTTTTTACACAAAACTGATCCTGTTTTTTAGCCTATCAGAGAGCATTTGAAGAGAGTTATTTCAGTAATTTTTGTTCCCTTGCTATTAGATGAAAAAAATAATCAGCTGCGATACTGCAGTCTTTGGCTGTATCTATTGGACGCTGATTTTGTTCTTAGAAATGTTGTCCATAGCCCAGTGCTTTTCAAACTTTCAATACGTGTGACCCATATTTTCAATCATAATTTTCATCGCTCCTCCATCCATACAATAGCAATGTATTTAATTCAATAATAATGCTTTTGACGCTAGAAATACAATACGATTTTAATTATAATCCGTTCAAATTATCAAAATAAGTAATATATCTTGTATAAAATTTTGTATACGACAATCCATACATGAGAATCACTAGTAATTATTTATCTTATTCTTAACTTAATATTGATAAATTAATTATCAAATGTATTTATAAGCATATTACTGATGCATTTAAGTATATTGTATCATTGTAAATGTTGTACTTTACTTTTATTATATCAGAATGTATTTTGTTTTGTTTCCTTTCAGTAAATTTGTAATTTTTAAAATCTTTTATTTTCTACTTTTTGGTATGCTCGCACCCCCCTTGTATGATAATCACATTCCCCTAGGGGACAAGCCCCACAGCTTGAGAAACGCTGCCATAGTCTATAAATTACAGTTTTTCCTTCAACAGTCTTGCTACCAAAACTTGACTCAAACTAAGTCATGAACGGCAAATTTTAGTAATATTTAGGATAGAAAGAACTTATTTAAATAATATATATAGTTAAAATAATTTTGGATTAGCAATTTACATTCAGCTAACAGTATAACAATATTATATTAAAAGTTTTGTATAACAAAACAATAACTTAATCACGCACAAACTAAAGATATTCAGCAATAATAAGAAATTTTGTTATTTTTTTAAAATAAGATTACACACTGTACACTTTCTGACACTCATTCTTAAAAAATAGCATTTTTTTATACATTACCGACAAAGAACCAGGTACTATCCGCTTACATCTTTTTTGTCATCGTAAAAATGGTAACGTAATATGTTTCTTGTTCTTAAGATCTATACTTTGGTTCAGTTGATCATATGTTTACACTAATATCATGATTGTCATTTCACTGAATTTTTATGTAAGTATACTTTTTATGCCTTACTTATTTACACATAATTCTTAAAAATTCTATAATGTTTAGTTAATTACTTTAAGATAAGCTTTAGACAAACTCAAATTGCTGAATTTTTTATTAGTTCTACACTGTAAATATAAAGGAAATGCGAACGAGCGCTTACTACAAAACTAAATTGAAACATATATGCAATCAGAAAATAGAAATTTTCATTTATGCTCTAGAAATTTCCTAAAATATCTGTGAAATCTTTGTGTTATTGTAATTTACAGTGAGCAGCTCGAAACAAAATCCTTAAGAGCAATTGAGGAATAGTTTTTGAAACTGAAAAAAAATGATGCTTAAAAACAAAAAGAAGGGAGAAAGAGAAAAAGATCGAATTTCAATGATATTTAATCATTATTTTAACACCTATGAATAATATTGTACGTCGCTATAAAACTAGAAAATACCAAAAAAATGAGGAGGCTGATTGTACATAAAAAAAGATATGATATGTACTTAAAATCTATATTTTAAATTTAATATAGATTTTAATATACATATATATCATTTTAATATATTCTAATGTAAAATCAATCACTTTCTTTTTTTCTTGATTATCAAATAAAGTATGTTTCAAATAAAAACTATAGGCACTATATTTCTTCTTATTAATAAAAGCGAAAGCTTTTAAATTACAGGTTTTAAGAACAAAAATAATTTATAGTAACTTCCAAACAAGATCAGAATATAGATACAAACAAATTTAATCATCATTTAAACGGATAAACTGCACTTCAAGAAAGAAAATTAATGGACACATAAAATTAAATTCTGCCTTGCTGTTGACAAAATTTTAATCAACGAAACCATTAAAAAGATAAGATTTGAAGAACATTAATCTTTTCATAATTAAATTTTACAGACAAGAAAAGATTTAATGTTACTCTTTTCGCCCATCATGCATCAATTTGTAATTTATAAAGAACTTATCCTTAAAAAATGCATTTTATATATGTTAATTATCATTGATATTGAACATTAATTCGAGTTAACATATTTTCGTACCATAAATTCTAACCATATAGATTAGAAAAGATAAAAATATTTAAACTGTAATTCCTCACAACAGATAACTTAGATTTCCTTTTAATACATAGATCAATCTTTGATGCAAAACAATATTTTCTAAGCCATAGTGTGTGTGTGTGTGTGTGTGTGTGTGTGTGTGTGTGTGTGTGTGTGTGTGTGTGTGTGTGTGGTGTGGTGTGTGTGTGGTGTGTGTGTGTGTGTGTGTGTGTGTGTGTGTGTGTGTGTGTGTGTGTGTGTGTGTGTGGTGTGTGTGTGTGTGTGTGTGTGTGTGTGTGTGTGGTGTGTGTGTGTGTGTGTGTGTGTGTGTGTGTGTGTGTGTGTGTGTGTGTGTGTGCATCAACTAAAGTACACCTTGAGTACAGAGTTTCACACACACAGATGATCCTTTTATATAATTATAAAAAAAACTACAATATATATTTGTCTGTTAATTATTCTCGATTTAGAAGTAAATCATTTTGCATAATAGAAATGGCCTTTAGATTTATTTTTTATACTTTTTTACCTTGTTTTATAAATTACTTTTTATTAAATTCTGAAACACATTGTGCATATTTTTAACTATAAATTGTGTACTGATTCTTCGCGGGGGCGGCTTTTATTTCTCTTCCTTCTTCTCTGCTTGAAATGTCCAAGCAGCAAGAAGCAGGCAAAGATGTTTTTTAAAGTTCAAAAAAAACTATTCGAGACGGTTAAGATAAAGGGCAGTGTATACTTAATCGCTTGCGAATGAAACTGGATTTTACTTTTTATTCATATTAAACTAAGAAGTTATTTAGTAAAAAATTAAATAAAATTTCAACAATGAGTAAAGAAAGATCAATTCAAAAGGAACATCGTTATTTTCTAGAAAATTTCAAGTGCAATATTTTCTATGTTCAAAACAAGAATAAAATATACTTGATATCTAAGAACTTTATTTCAGTTTATAAGGAATATAATTTTAAAGGGCAGTATGACATTTATATATATATGTAAGAAAAATTAAATTAGATATAAAATTAAATTTCTATATACCACCTAACTTTTATTTTATGCTTAATATTTTGCAAAATTTTGTAAACACAAGTTATAATTGAAGTCAATTCTTCAAAAAAAATTAGCTGTAATCATTAAATTTCTTTCAGATTATACAGATGAAGAGTAAAAAAAATATTGTAATATTAAATCAAGAGATCGAAATCATTTACTGAAAGGTAATTTATAAGTAAATTATTTATTTAAAACAATGTAAGTATAATGCCCAGCATGAACAAATGAAATTAAAAGTGAATGTTTAATTCAAAATATTATAGCTAGCAGAGTTATGAAATAGCCGAGAATTTAAGAAATCAGCATAATTCACGAATATCAACATTTGAAGAGTACTTTATTGCATTATTGATGAAAATGCAGATATTTGAATTTCGCTCAGATAGTCATTTTTATTCAAGAATGCGAGGTTATTTAAAAAATAAGTGAAGAGCTTTTGGAAATCATTTATATTCATAATGCAACTACGGGGGTATTTTGAATGTACTTATAGATGTTTTGAAGAAATATAAGTTACCATTGGAAAGTTGGTTTTCTTGTATGATGGTGCTCCTACTATGACCGGTATCACTAAAGAAGTTGTTGCAAGATTAAAAGAAACATGCAAACAGCATACTAATAATAATTTTGAACAGTCTCGTTGTTTTATTCACCAGAAGTAATATGCTCCAAAGTTTTAAATATAAGATGTGTTTTAAAAATAGTGACCAAAATTGTAATTTATATTCGAGAACGTAGACTTAACCATCGTCAATTTGCTTCATTTCTCGAAGATATTGAAAGTGAATACAACGATTTACCATCTTATACGAAAGTTCAATGATTTCAAATTATAAGTCTTAAAACGATTCTTGAAGCTGCTGGACGAAATTACAAACTTCTGGGAAACAAAAAATTATAAATGGGCTGAGTTAAAAGATAAACAATGGATACAGGACCTGGCTTCCTCAATTGATATTACAAGTCATCTTAATCAGCTTAATTTTAAGCTTCGAGGCAAAAATCATGTTCTTACAACTCTATTTGATACAATTAAAAATATAACACTTTAGAGAAAATAAATAGCAAAGGAAAACTTGTCTCAATTTGAAAGCTATCAATACCTACTGATCAAATCACGTTTAATAAAATTTACTAAATGTACTTACTGAATTAAATAGATAGAAACGGAATTATTGATCGAAGCTTTTTTGATTTTAAAAGCTGTGAGTTACAATATCGCCCTTTCACCTGACCCTTATCTATTATTGAAATATTCAAGTATTGAAATATTCATATTCTTTGCTGAAGCAAAGATCTATGGAATTATGTAAACCGATTTATTGTGAATACAATCTGCATAGTGTGTGGTTCTACACATTCTACTAAAACTCTCAAATCAATTACATTATTTAATTTTTTTAAATAATAGAAAAGTAACTTAATTTATTTGCAATAATTGCTTTTATTCTGTCCTAAAGTCGAGCTAAGATAGCTTCCATGGTAGCCGACTGGACATGGTCGTAAATTCATATCCGCCATTATTTCTGCTAATTCATGGATTCAAGTCCTGATGCCACATTAGAATCTCCATATAAAGGCGTGTTTAATCTGTCAAAGATTCATCTTCACGTTATTTAGGAAACTAGGGGGCCAGCTGAAATGACCCCTAAGTCATTTGACCATGGATCAAAGTTACGTGCTCTGTCGCCAATGGGCCTTGTGTTACTTCAAAATATGGTGTTAATAAAGAATTAAGTAATTCCGCCATTTTCGTTTATTTCCGCTTAATGTTTGTCCTATGTTTCATCATGTTCATTAATGTGATTTTAAAATCGTAATCATAATTAAAAAACACTTTTAGTATCTTTATTAAGAAATACAAAATAATTTCATACTCAATATTTGTTATAATCTTCCTCTTGCTAAGACCAAATTAAACAAAGAAAAGTTAGTTTTCCACTCTGAGAGAACAGTTTTTTCATTAATTAATATAAAATTGTCTTTCTGTTAGATATACTTATGACTCATAAAAACGATTCTACGTTCCAGTTTAATTTTCATTTGTAATTATCTCTTTCAAGATTCTCTCTCTCTCTCTCTAATATATAATGTTACGGCTTTTTTCAAAGTAATCACTAGAATATTTCAAAACGTATAAGCAGATATTTTTTATTGTTATTCTGAAACACAATCATGCATATATAACTTTAAAAAGTCGAACTTCATCATAAAAATACTTTAAAATAAAAACAATCCTCTCTCCCTCTCTCTCTCTCTTAGATTTATCCTTCCCACTCTTAAAAGGAAGTTCAGCTAAATAATTATTAATCTAAATAATTTCTAACTAGCAATTCTTCTTATTCGATTTCGTATATATTTTTCTTAATTTACTCTTACTAATCATTTACTATAGACCCTTAAAAAAAATTTTAATCTCACTCAAACAGACTCTCTCGCTGTATATATATACATATATATATATATATATATATATATGTATATATATAGTCATAATATCAGTACAAGAAAGAGATGAATAAACATTAATCAAAGCTGAACAAAATTGAAATTGCAAGTTAACCAGACAATAGATTTTAAAAAGATATATGAAAAATTAAAATAATGGAGTTAAATGTAAAAAAATATATAAATATGGATGCTACAGTATTATAAACATTGCTGACCTAGGACAGATTATATATAAAATAATTCATATAAAAGTGGGGTTGAACACGTTTTGTGGTCAGTCAACTTTCCACCTTTCTGTTATATATATATATATATAACCATGGGCAAATGTCCTCATGGCTGTTGCGTGACTGATAAGAATAATTAAGTTATATATATCTATATCTATCTATTTATCTCTCTCTCTATATATATATAGAGAGAGAGAGAGAGATAAATAGATAGATAGATATAACTTAATTATTCTTATCAGTCACGCAACAGCCCATGAGGACATTTGCCCATGTTCGTGACCTTGAGCTCTGAGGTGCATCCGCGCTGTTCCGATCAGTCTGAAGCGAAACCCCACTGTTAAGTTCCCTAGCAAGAAGAGTACTCATTTTTCGACCCAGCCCGGTGTTGAAATCTTGTACCTGTGGTGTGAAGTGTGATGCTCTACCACTCAGCGATCGGGCTTATATATATATATACATACATACATATATACTTTGTTCAAATTTCCAATCGTTAAAAAAATCTTTTTATTCCTCCACTGAAGTTCAAATACATTTTTAAGCTTCTAGTGGATACACTTGATGTATTACAGTTTTTTAATTAATTTTTAAGTTTAAATTTATTCTGTGTTGTTTCTGACAAAGTTATAAGTAACACCAACAGATGGCACCAGTAAGTTTTTCTAACGAATTTTTTATTGGCTTTAAATGTATTTTTTAAACTTCAAATGGATGGAATTGGTGTTGATACAGTTTTATTCAAACTAATTAAATTTAATTAACTAAAATAATTTTTTTGTTGACCAAAGTAGGAATTGACTTTAAAAAGTTTTTAATATATTGCTTGTTTCTGTTAAACTAACTTCCAGTGATAGGAAACTAACAGCTATATATTATAAAGAGGATTCACATCTTAAGCTTTCAGCTTTTTCTTTTTTATAGGCATAACTTTAATACTTCCTCTTTACACTGATCTTTCTTTTTTCTAGCTACTGAAGTAAATTCTTAAAATTCACATTGAAAGAACGAAACTCATTTTTAATGCATATACATATTTTTTCAAAGAAACATTTTAACAAAAAATGTATGAAAAGATATTTGTCAAATTTAAGGATGACTTTTAAAATATTTTAAGTATGTGCTTCTGTAAAGACTCTTATATTTTCTTTCTCATAACTAAAATGCTTTTTCAAAATAAAAGTACTTAAAACATGCAAAGAAAGATAAAAAATGAAAAATTTCCTTGAAAAGAAATGGGGGTTATTTTACTTTTTCAAATGTTATGTAAAAATACATTTTGCATATATATTTTTTGCATTGATGTATATTCAAATAAGTGACTCTTCCCTTTTTTAGAGCTGAATGCCACATTTTGTCTTCCTTTCAAAATATCACACCCGGCAAAAAATATTCAATTTTCATTTTGGGGGGGGGGGTATAGCTCAAGGGATTCTGTGGATTTTAAATTCACAAATATTAATACCTTCTTAAGAAAAAAACTTACGACGTTGGATTTTCTTACAATTAATGCTTCAATTAATTCTTTTGCAAGAAATAACCTGGAAATATCCTCTTATATTAAAGCAATAAATAAGTTTTCAGAATATAAATCTGTATTTATTTTCAGAGAGAGAGAAATATTTCAACAGATCTAGAAGAAACTTCAGAGTAGGACGTTTTGCATTTGAAATTCAAAATGATTTGCATTTCTACAATGGAATTTCAATTCTTTTTCGGGAGGAGCAAAAGAGAACGCAACAAGGGGATCTACCAATAGTAAAATTAATTTTTGCTTCAATCAAGGCAAAAAAATATGGCTAAGTACCCTTGTTTTCTTAAGGCTTTTTATTAGTATGTGGAGCTTTTCACAGCGAATATTGAAACTGTTGTTTTCTCAACTATTTTACTATTTACCTGACCTTTAAATGTAATAGATTCAGATATATCTCACTTACAGTAGTGTAATTCCGGTTAGGATTTCAGAGACATCTCTAGAAGAGCTTAAAAAAAACAATGTATTTAACTAAGAATAATTGAATAATCCATTAGTGTATGCTGTTATTTTTAAATTAAATAATTATTAATAAAATTTAAAAGACAAATATTTATTTTTTTCATCCTCAAATTTCTAAATTTTGAAAGATAAATACGTAATTGATTTACCGCTGATATTAACTATGGTCATTAACGGTTGTATGAGAAATCGAATTTTAAAAGCAACATAGCACAATACATTTAGTATACCTAGAGATGTTCTAAGAAGTTTCTCATATCCCACTAAATAGCATGGTCAACCCTTAAGATCGAATACGAGGACTAAATAATCATACAATTGGCGGTCGCAAAATTTGATGTGTTCTTATTTGTTGTTCTCTAATAACGTATAAGTTAATCACATGTAACTCAATGGCAATCAATAATGCGACTCAGAGAACGGGGGTTGCCATCACGTACATAAACTATTGTATATTCACCCTTACCGTTGTACTCTGTCATATTCATTTGCAGTGGTGACTGACACATTCATTCAGGAATCTCCCGAACTGGACAAAAACTTTTTCCAATCATGAATTTTGCTTCAAGTTTGTCTTCAAGTCAAGACCAATGAAGACGTGTCTGTAGACATGTAGGAGAGGGGTGAGATATTTATCTGACTTCAGTCTAACACAGAGTTCGACAATATGAATTTATGGCGTAGGATGCCATTTCATAAAATAGCCGGATCCTCCACGGTTGTCATATGTGAAAATGTTACAGAGAAATTCGGATGATATTTACTTGAACCTGACTTTTAACTGTATAATATCCATCCCCAAATGACACGCAAGGTCAACGCGATCTCCAGATATCTTTCTATAAAATCCCTTTTGGATTCCGGAGAACATATATCTACAACCTTTCTCAGACTGTTCTCATATAGATGTATCATAATCTTTGTCTTTTTTTTGCTGAAGAGAGGGTTATAGCTGGGCATTTTTTTTTAATAAAACATTTCATGTTAATCCGAGAATTTCGTTTTCTATTCATGTACATTTCATCTACAAATTTTCTTCCCTTTCAGATAATTTCTTAGTTTGTTGCTCTTTAAGTTTTTGAGTATATACATCAAAATTTACAGGACTTTATTTTTTTTAAATAAATCAAGATATTTTTACTGAAATGAAGTACTGTTATTGTACCGTTTGCTTTATAAACAGAATTATATTCCTTCTGAACAAATGTTCTATAAAAATTAAGATTTTCCCTTACTGTACACAATTAGAATAACTTTTTATTTATCAGTAAAGAAATCTTACAAAAAAAGCTGATTTTTAAAAACAAAAATATTCAAATGATAAGGAACGATTAACTCTTTTGAACCCTCGCTTTAAAACTAGATAATTAAATTTTATAAGAAAATTATATGTAATTTTTATTAATTTCTTTTTACTAGTTAGATTTAATGATTTTAGTTAATAGTTAATATATATTATATATAAATCATACTCCATTCCTTTTAAAGATTCAATTCTTTGAAAACTTATAAATTGAATAGTTTTACGTTTCAGCAGAATTTTGTAATTTAAAGATAAATGTGTTTTTTACTTTTTTTTATCCCTAGTACACGACCAGCATCGTTTTATCATAAATAAAAATAATTTGTCAGCCACATAAACGAGTATGAAATATCACACTCTAGGTAACGTCTGCCGTAGTTCATACAGGTTCCTGGGGATGAGTGCGTGTTTTTATTATTTTCGCAATATAAACACGAGGGCTATAATCGACGGCCATTGCAATTTTGAACCATGGTCAATTGAAGGGGATGACATGAAAATCGGTACCTTCTTCTTCGAACTTTTACACTAGGCCAACGGAAGAATTTGGAATCTTGACAGATTTAACGTACAGCTGCCCATGTACACGACGGCTCTTCAGTGGTCCTAGGCTGGAACTCATGAGA
Organism: Trichonephila clavata; assembly: GCA_019973975.1. Classification (NCBI taxonomy): domain Eukaryota; kingdom Metazoa; phylum Arthropoda; class Arachnida; order Araneae; family Nephilidae; genus Trichonephila; species Trichonephila clavata. The sequence goes on from BMAO01004883.1 coordinate 20,331, forward strand.
AGCCGGCCATGACAAAGGCTACTAGACTACCACAAACGTCATTATTTTGTCAGTCACAAGAATTGGTATGAAATATAATCTGGGTAACTTCTATTATACAACTCATATAGGTTCCCGTAGGAGGGAAGATATAATACTGTAACTGTTCCACCAAGGTAGCCCCAAAAATGCTCTATTAAATTAAAAAACAATGGAGAAATAACCCCTCTATTAAACTAATATCCTAATCAAGAAGATATACAAGTCTACAAGAATAGTTTGATATAACTGAGCATTATAGTCCATCAGTATAAAACTATCACCAATAGCAACAGCATAGGGTCTTATATGCTAATCAAGCATTACTGGCATTACAAGATGGTAATTTGCCCTCCCCAATGCCTCCATTGAACACATATAAACCCAAGCATCAAGCTTCGATAGAAATTTCTGACAACACCATGATTTCACTTCCACTGTAAGCATGTCTTTAACAAAATTAGATTTTCATATGATAAATGGTTGCCTTCTCCCTCTAGTACAGAATATGATGAAAATTTCTTTGGAAAGTGGCACTAGACTCATGTGTAAAATGTAGAGACTGTTATCCAATCCTTGTGCAATCAACATCCTATATTACGCAATTTAATCGGATTCTTCTTTGTATTCAATTCTAAGGAAAACAATTAATCAGTCACCTTGCAATTGCTATTTCTGGGTGGCACGAGCTAAAGAACACCCTAGAGAATTAAAATAACAAGTAGGAGTCCTAGAATAGACCTTCATTAAAATGAATTTTTAGATTTCAACTGATCCTAATTTCAATGGACCTTACTGAGAAACAGGCAAGACAATCTAACACTATCAACTAGCGATGAGTCCATTTCTATCTATCCTGTGGCTTTACACCTTAAAATATAAGGTAAACATGTTCTACTTAACATACCAATAATATTTTAAGCCTATTGTATGAGAATGATTAAGCATTGTTTGAAAACCTTTGAAATTTCAAGCATTATTTTCAATGAAATTCTGGCTTTTCCTACAAATTTAATTTGTGTACACAGATAAAGAGGTAGATTTAAAAAATTAAACTTCAAAGTTTAAAATGACGTAATTCCTTTATAAAAATCTAATTTTACTAAATTTATCAAGATTCTTATGGAGGAACATTTTGAAATTCATGATGTACCTTAAATTTTGAAGGGATGTGTAACTTTTATAAGAACTAAAATACAATAATATTTAAATACCATTGGGGATTGTTCAAATCCATCAATGTTATTATGAAATTACGAAAAAAAGCTTGTCTGTATAAGTTGAAACAGCAATTTATTTTAAACTTTTCACAATGAAAATTTTTTAATTATTTTACTTGCGAAGCACAAAAGTTTTGTTTGATATTTTTAATTATTCTATGTTGTATATATATATGAGTTCTATTTTTTTGTACAGGTAGTCAAAATATAATCAAACAATTATATTTTGATTACTTGTAATTAAAGTTGTTCTTAGTAAGAAAAACCAAAAATAATGCTTCTTTCATTGAATAGATTTATTTTTGCTATTAAAATATATACAATATTTTATTACAAAAAAAAATAATTTGGAATGTTAAAATTTTAAGGAATTATTATTTATATTTGTATATCCAGTTTATCCATTATTTTCAAAATATGAAAAGATAAATTATGCATGATATTATGGACATGTATTTCGATATATTCAATTTAAATGAAGGTATATGAATTTATCTAGATTTAATGGCATTGTAAATTCTAAAACAATGTATTTAATAACCGAATAATATAATGGTCAAAAACTAAATATAATGGTTAGTAACAACCTAATGGGAATAGATTATAGAGACAAAAAGTTATTAATAAACACAGTTTTGTTCCTCATTTAATTTTTTAAATTTTAATCGATTGAACATTTTTATCCAGATGCTTTGAAATTTCCCTTCTTCAATTTGATAAACAAGCTAAATAGCCTTCTTTAGGAAATAAGAAAATCTCTTTTAATTAAACTGTTTTACAAAAACAACCGAAGAAAACACGAACGTTTGAAATGAGGGAAGAAAAGATTGAATTTAAAATAACCATGGGAAAAAGAAATTTAAATCCCTAAGTGATTAGAAAGAGAAAATAAAAGACAGATAGGGAAAAAATGGTGACTGTAAAAGGCTCAGGGAAGCTAAAAATTTATTTTGTTTGAAATAATTTATTTTTTATCAATCTTATCTCCAAGGGCATTGACAATCTTTTCAACGAATCAAAAAAAGGGGGAGCCACTGGCGCTTAAGCCGTGACAATTCTATTTTTTTGCACCCTCAACTAAATAAGGCTTAAGGATTTTTAAGGCTTTACATTGTTTGAGAAGACGGAAGGAAAAGGAAAGAAGTTTTATTTATTTTCCAAATCCAAGAAGTATCTTCCCTTTCAACATCTGAGCATTAAGAAATGAGGAAGGTCATATGAAACGGTCGATGCAAGGAAAGGAAGACCTTTTTTTTTTCCAAATTCCTTTTAAGATTTCGGTTCCATTAACTGTTATTCCACTTAAAAGCGTCTCTAACCTTGTTGGGACCCATTGTCGGATTAAAGTTGTTAAATGGACTCTCCAAAGTAGGAAAGCAGTAGTTAAAGGTGAACTTGAAGCACTTTTTTTTTAAATTTAAGAGTTGATCTGGTTAATTTGGTGCTTGTCAAATTTGTCTTGTTATGTGTTGCTGACTGACAGAATTTGCATCTCTGAATATGCAAAAACTTTTTTATTCCATTGGAAAGTATACTAAATAATAGGATCATACTATATTTCCATTAAATTTTCTCACAATTGAAGTTCATTATTTTGTATTCAGTAGACCATGAATGAAGAAAATCACTGTAAAATTTTCATACTATAGGATGTAAAAAATGTTACTTTAACCGATTTAGTAATCTTTCTAAGGGATATCATAATTTACACAACAATAAAAACATTACTTAGTCTCATGAAACTTATATATAAAAAATTGAGTATATTGACAAATGCTTCAAGTCCGATAAAAACATATTATAGTTTAAACGTACAATATCGTATATAACAATTTCTTATGCTATTTTACCCACATGCAATCTTTCCTTTATCTTTCTTAATTCTTTCTAGTCAACTTAACCAGCAAACGAACCTCGCAGTCACAATATACTATAGAAAGAATTTTTTAATAAAAAGCTTTGTTTTCAAAAAATTGACAAAGAAGAAATATTTATGGACTTTTCTAAAGATCTACTACATTTTCCATCTTTGCTTTTAAAGTTCTTCTACGCCATTATTTTACTTTTGAAAAAACAATGCCGTTACTGTTCTTCCTTTGAATAAGAAAATATTTTTAAGTAAGTAGAAAAATTGATATATATCCATCAAATAAGAGCTTTAAATTACTCGGTTTTATTTCACTCACCAATAAAAAAAAATCGCTCCTAGTACTTTAATGTATATTAACGTCGCAATCTAATGCAACACGAGGGCTATTAGCAATGGACCTAGAAGTTAAAAGCCTTTGTCAATTGACCAGAATAACCTTAACTGACATACCCTCTCATAACTTCTGCACCACGCAAAAGCGAGAACTTTAAGCTGCGACCTATTCAACGTGCTCCAACTCCTCTACTAGGCGGTCTTCAAAAGCATCAAAGACTTGAATCCCCGACTCCACAACACTGTCCACGAGTTCCTTACCATGCTCATTATGCTGCAGTGGCTGCAAAATTGCCTCTAGATGAAGTCATCAGATTGAAATGACATATAGAAGTAAGTTAATATTCTCCAACAATAGCAAATGTTTAAATCTGAAAAGAAATATGGCAACATTTATTGGGTGAAATACAAAAATGTTACAATCATCAATTGGATATGGAGCCATCATTTTTTAAAGCATTCCGTCGCATCTCGTGAAATAGAATCTCAGACTCTCTCGATGGTGTCTTGACTTAATTTTTCGATTGTAGAATGTATTTTGGCACGTAGATCTCGTACATTTTTGTTAGTGGTGGAGTATTAACAGTTCTGATGTAGTATCCATAAATTGTCTGTAGGCCACAAGGCTGACGATGCTGCAAACCACGACGTAATATCTACAAAGCAGTATGAGCCTGAGCTTTTTTTTTCTAAAATAGAAAATGAGATGGAAATTCACACACACAAAAAAGAACGCCAATCGAAGGATTACGTTAAGGACATTTTGGGGCTAGCAGAATGGCTCTGATGAAGGAAGGTGAAAGCGCGAAATTGCACCCTATGTCTTTACTCTGCTATCTGGACGTGTGAAAAATGACAAAACAATTGTCCATCTTGGTGATTATCACATTGACTCCACACAATAATGCGATTATCATATTAACTAAGACAAAAACGAGACTCATCAGTAAGATGACTTGCTGTCGTTTCCCATACTCCATGCTGCTCTTTTGGGGCATCAATACAATGTGAAGACGTTGCTGTAATGCAATGGGAAGTCTCAAAGATAGTTTCTGTGCAATCAAGAAAAATGCGCCTTCTAATGGTATCTGTTCCTTTCAGAATGATGCAGAGAGTGCATTATTATTATCATAAACGTCCATAATGGTGGAATTTGATGTTCCCAGGGCTCTTCGGGAATACCTTCGATCTTCCTTACTTGTGGTCCGAGTTCCTCTTCTTGAACCTACTTGTCATGAGCGGTAGTTCCCTTGTATTCGGTTCCACCAATAGCATGGAACTATAATATATGTGCTATTAATGTGGCATAATGACCATCCGCCTTCATGCAGTCCTACAATGCGTCCCATCTCAGTGGCGTCCAGCAATTCCAATGGGCAACGTTTTCTTCTCGAAAGCATTCTAACGTTAGAGTGATAAGTTAAACACAAACACACTGCTTGTAATCAAAATTAAATTATTTGGGAAACTCTTTTAAAACACCATTAAGAGCGGAGTGAGATCCTTATTAAATTAACATCGACGTAAATAGTATTTTAATCTTATATATATATATATATATATATATATATATATATATATATATATATATATATATATATATATATAGCAGTAAATAATTAAAAAGAAGACTAATAAATCCCAAGAATCTTAAGATCAGACCGGAAGAACCATGACAAACCAAAAAGAGAAATGTGGCTAGAGTGGAAAACTATTATGATTTCTCGAGCTGTCACTGGTTTAGGACAGTGAAACAGGATTAAACAAAGTTTTGTGAGATCTCAACCTTCTCCTTCAGCAGAAATTTTTTCGACATAATAGCTCCCAATATAAACTAAGGCAAAAGCCTGAACCCCACGTGGGTGAATATAACAGCAATAGAATAGAAATTGCAATATTAAATTACTATTGGAATCCGAAAGAAATAGACAAATATAAATATGTATAAACAAAAATATTTGCAAGAGAGGTTAATAATGAATATAACCATAATTAACAATAATGTAAATGAGCAAAGAAACTCTAATCTTACCCGATGTATACAGATTCCACAATTGTACTGACTCAATGCATAAAAAAAACACTAAGAATAAAGGCGCCATCTATATATATTTTTAGTAACTAAACTTAATATAAGAATATATTAAGAATAATATATACTATAGACTAAATATATTAAGAAATATAATAAGAAAATTATATACTATAAACTAAATAGAAATGAATACGTTAAATAAAAATAATTAAATAGCTATAACTTTGAAGACATATATTTATAATAAAATTAGCTGGATAGTTATAGTCTAGGCAACTTTGAAAGAATTTTTTATAATTATTAATTCTCAATACTTCTTCAGATACTAAATCATTATTTCTTTTTATATAATTTAGAATGATATTTCTAAAAATTGAAATGTGAAGGGTACTATTCCAATATGGCATTTTTATAACATTAAAATCAAAAGAGTCTCTTTTATCAAAAATATTACTTTTTAGCATATTATTTTCAACTTTTAATTCTAGATCAAGGAAATTTGCTGACTCTATATTGCAATTGGTTTTTATTAATTTCAGGTAGGTTGGATAATAATTAAATATAGGAGTAAAGTCAACTTTATTACTGAAAATAATTAGATCATCGATGTATCTAAAAAAGTAACAAGAGTCTGTATCAATTTTTTCATTCTCATAATAGTGTAAATAGATATTAGCCAGACTATTACTAGCTGGGCCACCCTGTGGCAGACCTTTAATTTGTTGATAATAAGAGTTATTATGAAATATGTAATTTTCTTTCAAAACAAATTGTATAATAATATTATATTTATCATAGTTTATCAATTTATTTAATGAATATTTAATATAAACATTTCTAAGTACTTTAATCATATCCTCTATATCAATAGAGTTGAATAAGTCTTCGAAATCAAAGCTATGCAAAGCAATTAACACTCTTACCTTGCATGTTCTCAACGATATCTTTACTATTCTTTACAATAATGGAGTTTGAGATATTGTCTAGAGTGTGTTGTATAACTTTTTGCAACACCTTGCCTGGTTGTGTAATATAGGTATTAAAACCATTAGTAATAGTTCTGAATTTAATTGGACACTTATGAAATTTTGGTGTTAGAAAAATATAAGGAAAATTGATATTCTTTGTATATAAATCTAGTTTTTTATAAAAAGCTGAAATACGGTTACTGATTTCTCTATTGCTGCTATTAGATTTAATAAACGCATTATTGTTTTGAAACTGTTTGTTAAGTATAAAGTTATAAAACCATTTGCAAATGATTGCATAGTTGCCCGGAACTTTATCTACATATACAATAATGAAATCTTTTTGAAGATTTGAAATTTGGTGTTTTATATCTTTGTAAGAAATATTTTTATCAGTTTTATAGTTAAGATTAAGTAACTCACTCAAAACTTTGCATTTAAACTCATTGAATGCTTCGAAAGGAAAGTTGTATTTAATTGCTATTTTTGTAATGAAGTTATTAATATCTTTAGAAATTTGTGCTTTAATAGCTTTATTATTATTAGAACGCATTATTCTAAAGCCAGTACCCTTAACCATTATTTCTCTGAGAGTTTTATCTTTAATAATATTTAAATTACCAGATATGACATGTTTATGATATTCATCAATGAAATCTACATAATTATGACAATTACATACAATATTATTATGTTGCAAATATATATATATATATATATTAAACAGATATAAAATTTATAATTTTTTAAATTTCCATTTACATACTTTGTTTCATTTAGGATGTAAGAGATTACGATGAATGCATTTAGGTTAGCTTTAAAATATTGTGTGTCACTTTTTTCACCCTTATTTTTAAGGAATATGGATTTTTACTACCTTTAAAATTAAATTTGAAAATAAGTGTGAAACGTT
>BMAO01004884.1:0-21474 GCA_019973975.1 Trichonephila clavata
GTGTACATATGCATATAGAGGGCAAAAGAAATATATTTGTTCAAAACATTATTTTTAAACCGTTAATTTTAAGAAAAAAGATTTTTGTATACATTGATAAATACGTCATTGATTGATTGATATACGTCGTTTATAGCACTGTCCCAGTGTGATATTTTTCGAAACACGGCGCTGCACACAGTCCAACATTACAGTCTTTACATTCAAAACGTGTTTTTCTTCGAATGCGTTTTCCGTTATCAATTTTCTTAAGGTTGCATACGACACATTTTCGTGGTGGTTTGTTTTTTCTTGAAGAGTCACTTTCCACATATGAAGCCATTATGAAGCACATATTTCCATTCATGCCTTCCAATTAAACGGACTACATTTTCAGAAATTTCAGAGGTAACAAAGTTTCGAGAATCGGAATTACTACTTCCTTCTTCTATCAATCGTTCAATCAGTTTCATTCGGAAACCAATATGATTTAAAATACCGCCATTTTTTTATAGATAGTGAAGGAATTAATTCCACACAATTTGATTTAACAAATGTCGAAAAATCTTCTTGTAGTATTTCCTTTGTTGATTTCGGGCAACAGGATAGTAGGATAGACACTGGTCTGCTATCAACACCACCCATGGTGGTATTATAAAACACCGCTGCTTTTGATTTCATTTTCACAGAATCCCGTTTCTTAGCTTTCACTTCCATCATATCAGTGTTATGAAAAATGCTAATCATATGCAGGGGTTTTTTGTCCTTGTACTTCAAAACACACATTTTTCCCTTTTGGAAGGCCATAATTTCCACTTTCTTCACTTTAGAACTTTTTAATGAAACAGGTAAACCTTTTCGAGGTAACGGACTCGTGGCTGGCGTATCATGAGTTCTAGCTCATTACCACTGAAGAGCCGCCGTGTAGGGGAACAATGCACGTTAAATCTGTCGAGAGCTGAAAGGTCCCTCTGTTGGTGTGGTGTGGTAGTTAGGAGAAGGGGAGAAGTGCTAGCACAGGTGTCATCCTCGTCACTTGACCATGGTTCAAAATGACGAGGTTCGTCGCCAAAAGTTCTCGAGTATAGCTGAACAGAGCGACGTTAATATTCACTCACTCATTCAACCAAATTGTATGAAATTTACTAAATAAATGAAAAAGTATTAGAAGTGGAATATATTAAAAATTCAATTTTAAATTTTAAATATCCAAAGAATTATTAGTATTTATGGTAAATATTTTTCAACTGCGTACGCGAGATACATACATAAATATATTTTTCGAAATTCAAATGCAGAATTTCAGTGCAGCTAATATAAAATTCCTGGTTTTGTATGGTTAAGATTACAAAAAATGTCCAAATTTTAATTACTTGTTCTTCAGCCAATCTCTATAACAGAACCTAAATGATAAGGACTTTGCATAAATAGATATTTTTTTAACTTGAATTTAAAATGGATCTTTATATTTATTTATTGACGCAAATGTCAACTGTAAATTTGTCCAGGTGCTTTTCATTTCTCTTTGCCCAAAGATTCAAGCTTAAAAATTTGATCTTGTTGTTCCCATTCTCTTTGAAGGAAACTGAAGTTCAGACATTAAAAATTCTATTATAATTTGTTATCTAAACAATACAAAACTAGGGATTGTATGTAAGATACTCTGAACACCTGGCTTTGATATTATGAAAAACTAAAGGATTTAAATAGGTTTTTTTTTTTTGTTATTTTTATCAATGCGTACAAAATTTTTGCAAGTTCTGTTGTACAGAAACTTAAAAATTATTCATGTTTAGAATTTTAAAATTTTAACAGGTTTTAAATTTTGAACATTTTTTTTTTATAAATTTTTGACACAAACGAAATAATTCCTTTAAAAAAAAATAGAAGTATTAATTAAAATAAGAAAAACGAAACTGTAAATTATCCTCATTGTTTTGATATATACTTTGAATTTAAAAATAGATATATCATAGATATTTTTAGAGATACATTATAAAAAAAAACTTAATTCTACTTGAGAATTTTAAGGTAAAGAAAAAAATGTGATTTTGTCAAAAGCTACCCTTTTCTTTCCCAATTAGTTGAATTTCAAATTAATATTAAATCAAAAGTGAGTATATCATCTATATTACTTATGTGATGGAACTTAAAAAAAATGATTTAAATGAAAGATTTATAAAAACGCTTAGATCGTGAAAACTACATCAAAGGATTTATTTAATTCAAACCCAAAAATAATTCAAGTCAAATTTACTTACAAACTTTAACTGATAGTCCGTACGCTCTGGAGGTTTTAAATTCTTCCCAGTTTTTTTACGATTGCTGCAGGGGAAGAACGGGGCAAGCCATAAAACTTCCTGTCAGAGTCCTTTGTATCACCCCAACCCTCCCTAATTATCCTTCAAGATGTTAAGCCTTTAAAGGGGGGAAAGGATTTCGGAAAAAGACGTCTGTAACACTTTCGAAGCGGTTACTTGAGGAGGAAAAAACACGTTTGGTGCATTTTTGGTGAGTCCACGGTCTTACGGGAAAAAACGTGTGGTGCGTTTTTGAAGCATCTCAGGATGGCAGAAAAAGACGTTTGGAACGCTTAAAGGGTTAATAAATATTCCTGAGAAGCCGTTTCTGTAACCAAAGGTCATTGTCTGTACCCCTTTCAGGAAACAGTAAATTCTGAATGTCAAACATGTGTCAAAATATATATATATATATATTAAAGCTATTAAAGCACACATTTCTAAAGATATTAATAACTTCCTTACAAAAATAGCAATTAAATACAACTTTCCTTTCGAAGCATTCAATGAGTTTAAATGCAAAGTTTTGAGTGAGTTACTTAATCTTAACTATAAAACTGAAAAAAATATTTCTTACAAAGATATAAAACACCAAATTTCAAATCTTCAAAAAGATTTCATTATTGTCTATGTAGATAAAGTTCCTGGCAACTATGCAATCATTTGCAAATGGTATTATAACTTTAAACTTAACAAACAGTTTCAAAACAATAATGCGTTTATTAAATCTAATAGCAGCAATAGAGAAATCAATAACCGTATTTCAGCTTTTTATAAAAAACTAGATTTATATACAAAGAATATCAATTTTCCTTATATTTTTCTAACACCAAAATTTCATAACTGTCCAATTAAATTCAGAACTATTACTAATGGTTTTAATACCTATATTACACAACCAGGCAAGGTGTTGCAAAAAGTTATACAACACACTCTAGACAATATCTCAAACTCCATTATTGTAAAGAATAGTAAAGATATCGTTGAGAACATGCAAGGTAAGTTTGTTAATTCTTTGCATAGCTTTGATTTCGAAGACTTATTCAACTCTATTGATATAGAGGATATGATTAAAGTACTTATAAATGTTTATATTAAATATTAATTAAATAAATTGATAAACTATGATAAATATAATATTATTATACAATTTGTTTTAAAAGAAAATTACATATTTCATAATAACTCTTATTATCAACAAATTAAAGGTCTGCCACAGGGTGGCCCAGCTAGTAATAGTTTGGCTAATATCTATTTACACTATTATGAGAATGAAAAAATTGATACAGACTCTTGTTACTTTTTTAGATACATCGATGATCTAATTATTTTCAGTAATAAAGTTGACTTTACTCCTATATTTAATTATTATCCAACCTACCTGAAATTAATAAAAACCAATTGCAATATAGAGTCAGCAAATTTCCTTGATCTAGAATTAAAGGTTGAAAATAATATGCTAAAAAGTAATATTTTTGATAAAAGAGACTCTTTTGATTTTAATGTTATAAAAATGCCATATTGGAATAGTACCCTTCACATTTAAATTTTTAGAAATATCATTCTAAATTATATAAAAAGAAATAATGATTTAGTATCTGAAGAAATATTGAGAATTAATAATTATAAAAAATTCTTTCAAAGTTGCCTAGACTATAACTATCCCGCTAATTTCATATATAAATATATGTCTTCAAAGTTATAGCTATTTAATTATTTTTATTTAACGTATTCATTCCTATTTAGTTTATAGTATATAATTTTCTTGTTATATTTCTTAATATATTTAGTCTATAGTATATATTATTCTTAATATATTCTTATATTAAGTTTAGTTACTAAAATATATATAGATGGCGCCTTTATTCTTAGTATTACTGTGTTTTTTTATGCATTGAGTCAGTACAATTGTGGAATCTGTATACATCGGGTAAGATTAGAGTTTCTTTGCTCATTTACATTATTGTTAATTATTGTTATATTCATTATTAACCTCTCTTGCAAGTATTTTTGTTTATACATATTTATATTTGTCTATTTCTTCCGGATTCCTATAGTAATTTAATATTGCAATTTCTATTCTATTGCTGTTATATTCACCCACGTGGGTTTTAGGCTTTTGCCTTAGTTTATATTGGGAGCTATTATGTCGAAAAAATTTCTGCTGAAGGAGAAGGTTGAGATCTCACAATCATTGTTTAATCCTGTTTCACTGTCCTAAACCAGTGACAGCTCGAGAAATCATAATAGTTTTCCACTCTAGCTACATTTCTCTTTTTTGGTTTGTCATGGTTCCATGTTCTTGGTTCTTCTGGTCTGATCTTAAGATTCTTGGGATTTATTAGTCTTCGTTTTAATTATTTACTGCTATATATATAGCCAACAGTAAAACCCCAAACTCCAGCACCTTCACAATACCTTAAAATATATAACAGAGCTCTTGAAATATCTTTTCTCTTTTAACAAACTACTTTGTATATAAAAATTGGAATTTATTTTATTCTCCTTCTCTTAAGAATTATATCTAGTTTTATTTTAGGAACTCTATATATTTTTTCTACATTGGTGTTCATTTTATATTTTTGCGTTTTTATTTATGGTTTTTACTTGTGTTAAGCTTGTTTACCTATCAACTCACATTAGATTACATATTGCTTTATGTGCTTAAAATATCTTTATTTTTCAGTTTGAGACTTATAAAAATATTCCATATTTATCCAGTAAGGCATACGTTTAATATACGAAAAAAGTATTTGTCTAAATCCTTTTTTCAATTCCAAGACCAAATGTACAATTTAGATTACTGAGTATATCCGTATATTAACTTTGTATCTCGTTATTGGGATATATGTGTTGTTTTATACCTTCATTTTACAAATACAAATTTATAGGAATGTATAGGTAATCTAATTATTATAAATAGCACTTTATTTATTATACAATTAACTAAAATATAAACTAATACTTCAATTATTTTAAACGTAAAATATATAATTATATATATATATATATATATATATATATATATATATATATATATATATACATAATTCAGTAACCTATAGTAAATGTAAATAATTATACATATCAGTACTATAATGTTTGTTCGCATCAAATATAATCAATGATTTATATGAAATTAAATTATTATTTTCTTCGTAATTTCTGCTTCTAAGGAATTTATTGCGCGTATCAATTAAATGACATTGAAATTAGAACTGAATCTGATATGGAAGGATTTGTGGTTATTTGAAGAAATGTTTTTCGTTGGGAAACGACTTATGCAATTAAGAAAAAAGGAGGAAGAAATTACTATTTATCCAAATAAGTCATTACGTTTATGTCGGAAGCAATTTAAAAGGAACTTAAAAAAAAACACTTCTCTTAATATCTTTACCTGAAGCTGTATGAATAGCATGGTGTTATTTTCTGTTTCATAGAAGGTGTAAAGAAATAAACGTATTTAACGATTAATAGTCTATATCAAGCTAAAACTTTTTTTAAAGTTCATTTTCTTAACAAGTAAGAACTGTCTTTTACCCAGCAAATGATAAATACCGTTGGCTCTAACTTCAGACAGAGTTTTCAATATATCTTATGCAAATAACTTACAAAATAGTAATACGTAATGTTACTTACAAAAGAATGAATATATTTTAAATGAAATTATATTAATAAAGGTTTTCACTCAAGTTATAAAATATATTGCAAAAAGATTATTAAATCTAGTTTATATATAAAAGATAATTCTACTGCTTAACATATAATGTATGAGACATCAAATTTTTGATTCTTCTAAGCATTTGTTTTTATTATAGCCAATGTTTCATATAAATACAAATATATTTTGATTTGAATATATCAAAAAAATAATTTCGTTTACATATATTTTATATGTATATATATATATATATTATAGTTAGATTTATTTCTGCAGTAAAATAAAAAAAAAGAGAAAAATAAACGAAAATTATTTAATTAAAACTGTTTTAAATGATTTAGATAAAACTATATATTTCTAAGTATATTAAAAGTAATATATACTGCTGTTTGTAAAACAATGCAACACCATGAAAGAATCATCATAATTAAATGAAATTGAATGCACAAAAGACTTGTATTAGTTTAAATAAATGACGAAATTTTCAAAGCAAAACAAATGCAATGTTACGCTTCCAATATCAGTAATTGATGTAGCCACCACGCGCTGCAATATGTGTTGCTATGCGACGGGGCATGGAATCTAAAAGCTTTTGAAAGTCTGCTTGTGTAAGACAATTCCATATTGCTTATATGAGCATCATACCTTCATTTTTTGGAGCTGCTGGAGGCAAATCACGAGCGAGACACCGACCAATCAAATCCCACACGTGCTCAATAGGTAACATATCCGGCGAATATGCAGGCCAAGGAAGAAGTTGCATGTGTTTGGCAGAACAGAAGACTGGAACAGTCTTGGCAACATGTGGCTGTGAATTATCATGCTGAGAGATAGTTCCAGGGATGCCTTCAAGGAAGGAAATGACTTCGGGCTGTAGCATTTCATGGACGTACCTGTTGCTATTGAGATTACCCTCAATTCGTAGCAAATTGGATCGTTCATGCCACGAAATCTCACCTCGAACCATACATAACTCCGTGTGTTAGGTCACAATATCGTGTAATAAAAACTCTGGAAGGCATCGTTCACTGGCATACCGTCTGAAACAAATGTGGACAGCATGGCCCCACAATCTGAAGAATGATTCATCTGAAAAGACAACTTGGTAACAATCAGCTTCCCAGGCTCTGTGCTCATGAGGCAATTTCAGACACAGCCATCGATGGTTTGTTGTGATTGAGATCCTGTATAAAGACACCCTTGCACACAATACACGGTGCAGCAGACGTCGACGAATGGACGAAACGGAAATTAGTACACCTGTAACAGTAGTCTAACGTGCTGTCAAGTGCCTGGACGAAGCTGTACGGTCATTTACCTCCATTCGGAGCAGGTGTTGATCGGCGTACGCTGACGTCTCTTTCCCTCGTCAACTGCCACTTTCTGGAGTTGTTCAGAGCTCGTCGGACCACTGCTTTCAAACTAGCATCACTGCTGAACTTGTTCTGCTGCACACGACCTCCTATTGCGCGATAGGAAAATCCTACTTTTGAAAGGTTGATAATCCTCCCACGTTCAAACTTTGTAATTTGTTGAAATTTCTCCTTATTTCGTCGTGGAGGCATACTTATGTCTCACTAAACATTCACCACTAATAAATAATATTTAACTTATTTCAACATCCCACTACAGCCCCTCTTCTTATATGCTTTCAGCATCAGTTCAGAGGGTGCTGCGCATGCCATATATATATATATATATATATATAATTATTTTTTCTATAAAGCATAAGCAATGAAGTCTCTTACATAGATAAATTTTGGATAATCGCCCTCCCTCATAAGGCTTTTAATATATTTAGGAAATGGTTGTGAAGTATATTGAATAAATTTTTTAATGAAGGCTATCTTCATTTTTTTCATTGTTGCTTTAAAATAATATAAATATAGTTTAATTATTTAATTAGTAATGATATACTTTTAATTTTCACTAAACGTAAAATAAGTATTCATTGAATTTAAAATTCAAACTAAGTTCACAAACTTAATAGATTATGAAAATAAAATGAGTCAAATCGTATTGTTGTATACAAGAAAAATACTTTTTTATTTGATTCTTATGAAAAACCCAAACTTTGTATTAAGATTATGAATCATTTAACCTTAAATAAAAAATGTGTAAAATATGAATAAACAAACAAATCCTTATCATCAAACTTCACCTTACTAAAGAAAAAAACAATATTTAAGAAAAATATTCAAAAGATAATCCACTGAGAAAAGTTGAAGGAAAATTTAATGAGCCATGCGAAAGAGAAACACTTAAAGCATATTATCGTGCTTATTCAACTAATTAATATCGTTCTTTATCCCCATAGGCATTATATATCACTCTAAATATTCTCTTCATTACAGTGGACATGATATTTTTAAAGTATTAGTTAGCCATGTGGCACAGCGTAATTGCATCTATAACATGAGATACGTTGCAGGCATAAATTAAAGAAACAAAAGATAATAATATTTAAGAGGTTTTAGAATTTATGTGATGTAAAGAATAAAGAAATTTCCTTGTTATTCACTATTTAAACAGATAAATATATCTCCAAAGAAAAATTAAAAGCTGCAGAAATTCATTTAGAAAGAGAATGTAAGAATATATCATAATTCTGTATAATTTATGAAATAATGCATAGCAAGATACATGCTTTCTCACAGCATTCTATTATGCAAAATTTAAATATATCTTTTTCATTTCAAATGACCTGTTCATAACAAAATAGCAATTGCAAAAGAAAAAAAACTTAAGCATAAAACTGCCATTTCCTCAATCACCATCTTGCTTCCCAATATCATTTAACGGTACTTTTTCCACAGAGAGCACTGCAATAAAAAATATGGCAATTGTCTATGGCAAATCGGCCTCGATAGATGGGGAAATATGCATCCAAAGCCAGATTGATCCTGCTTAAGAAGTCTCAGGGGTGTTAAAAATGTTTCGAGAGCACAAAATATGAACAATTTTCGACTAGAAATAATTATTTGAGGTTAAAATGAAATAATTTGATTCTTTTACACATTTTTTATAAAGGAGTAAAGTTTCAAAAAAGTATAAAATGTCTAAAATATAATCATAATTTTAAAAATATTGAGCACATAAAAATAAGAAATTTTTTTGTAAGAAACAAATAGTAAGTTTTACGACGCGCATGATATTTTCTGTAATAATAATTCTAATTACTAGCAATAAGTTGATTTATAAAGTCAAATATATCCTTATTACATGTGGTAGCGATTTTATATAAATAGAACAAAAAATAATATTTTTAAAAAATAAAAAAATACATTTTTAAATTTTTTTAATTTATTTTTTGAAATTTTTCATACAATTACAAATATGTAATACTATAAATAGCTAGCATTTAAAGATTATGATAGAGTTTATAATTCTGTAAAGTTTTATATATCACAGTATGAGAGTTTTTGAAACGCAATGCACGTAAATGAAAAAAACACAAACTGAGAAAAAAGATTTTAAATTGAAATTGAGAAAAAAAATTTTAAAACTTACATGCTAAAATGCTCCAGGATCATAGGATATGCCTTCCTGTTGCTCAAACAGCTCAATTTCTGTACTCTTTTTAATTTTTTTATCTCTGCGAGCTTCAAACGATGACGTTGAGCTCCTCTTTCTTGACGTAAAGATTCGACGATTGTCACGTTCAGCCAGGACACACAAACATTTTTGTTAATTGTTAAGCCAAATTTCTCTAAAATAGTAATAAGTATTTGATTTCCATCATTAAAAATGCTGATTGCTAGATTTGCAGCAATCTCTGCAATCTGAAGGCTAGAAACAATCGTTTTCGGACAAAACTTCCAGATTAATGAATTTAAACTTTCATTAGGATTCTGTGTCTTACCTCCTAAGCATTTCTTCAGGAGTGCCAGATGAGATAAGTCTGCAAATACAGGCTTAATTACATCTCGAACAGCTTTCGCAACTGAGGGTTTGTGTTTATAATTTTGTAAATTATTATTAATTGCAGCATTATACTTACACCATGTATTTCAATTTGTAGGACAAAATCAGTGCATCGGTTCATCATCGGTGCTGCAAGAATGACCCCAAACAGCCCAACTGGCTTTCCGCATTTCCTTTAACTAGTAGAATTGCATCGAATAGCATTACCATAGTAATGCGCAAGCTTATCAATAAAACTATCAGTTAACCTACCTTTATCGCCTATAGTTATACCATCAGATAATTTCTTCTTACCATATACTAATATAAGCTTCCTAAGTCTTGTACCCATTCTCTTTTGCACATGGCCTACACATTCTATTTTCTGAATAAGATTGTCATCGCCGTATGGATTGTTTTCAGAAAGGGCATTAAATGTTTTTGTGTCGCCATCTCCTTTGTAGTTCGAATATTTCAGGTTGTGAAGCTTTTCTGATCGATTAAAAATCCTCAACATCCCGTCAACCTCCATCTTACCAGCAGAGCCAGAATAATTTTTTCTACATGAAATCTTATGCGCTCTTTGCCATTATTGTACTTGATACCAAACTTTACCCCTTTATAGCTGTCGCATCCTTTGCAAAATGAGGACAACACTTCCCTATCCAAAACCTTACCTGTTTCGGCCCCATTAGAGTACATACTCTAATCAACGATGAATGTCCTCTCGTCTTCCAGGTCCCATCACCACTTACCGTTAAAATGTTATCAGTGACGAAGAATTTTCTTCGACAGCTGCCCTGTTCATGCTTCTCCTTCATAACAAGTGAAAGTTTATTATTAAAACATCATATGATTTTTGTTCAACAGGATTAGGAAGACTATTACAGCACAAAAGGTTTTAATGACTCTAAACCTTGACTATGCATCTCATTGCTAAAATAGATCTTCTGTTAATTTCTGAGCATTATTTTTATTCCCAGTGTTTTCACAGATTGAAAAAGTACAAATACTCCCACAGTTTTACAATGATTTCAAAATTCGAACATAAACCACGAGTGGATTTTTCATTAATTGTTAATGGCTTTTATGACATTTTAAACAGCATGATAGTGACAAAATAGAGCTAAAGGTTGAAATAAAATCAAAAATACGATATCCTTTGAAGTTTTCACTTACCTTAACAAGATTTTGACTTTAATGAAGTCTGAATTCCTGAAAGTTTTTTACTTGAAGTATTTTTCATTTCAGCACACTTACTTGTATTTTTCATTTCTGCACACTTCCTCGTATCTTTCAAGTCTTCAACATGTGAGTCACTCACCTTTAAATATTTATTTCCCCTAAATATTCTTTTCTTGGGCGTTTGCCCAATGATCTTTTCAGTGTATCCATTAATCAAATGCTATTTGTATAAAGCAACAAATGTCTTCGATTTAGATAAGTGTTTTAAAAAAAACGTGTGCTAAAGTAAACACAACAGAATCAAAACACAGCAGAATGAATGTGTTGAGTTGCAGGCTTCCTTCTGATCAACTCAAGCGCTTAAAATATTTCACGAGGCTTATTAAAAACAGAAAAATAAAGCGTATGCATAAATCAAAAATAAGTGGCGTGGCATGTCTCCATTTAAAAGCTGTTATGACTAAATTGATGTTTGCAATTTTTTGAATAACTTTCGAAGTTTTAGAGTATTGTCACGTGGTTAGTATCAAAATGTTCAGAAAAAAATGAAGAACAACATATATTTTTTTTCGAAAATTCGAAAGAAAAAAAGGTTAACACCCCTGAGACCTCTTATTAGGTGACAAGACAGTCTTGTTCTATGAAAAGTAGGAAATAAACCATAGCCACGTTACGTGATCATTCGGAGAAGTTCTCTGCGTCGAGATCTTTCCACTTTTTATAAGATATTATTTTAATGAATTGCAGGTGGGAATAGTGATGTGTTTTCCTTTAAACACTCGTTTAAAGGTTGATAAAGAGGACAGGATATTAGTTCCTTGTTAAGGAGAGAAAACATTTTTGGCCAATATACCAGCCATTTCATTTCCTAATAAAATTCCACAGTGTGAAGGTATCCACTGGATGGCGATTGATCTGCCCAACTGTTGTAATTTTTTTAATTGCAGTTTGCTAAGCATATAATTAACATAGTAGTAAGTCATTTTATGAAGTATTGTACATTTAGATCAGATGACTGCTTACTTAAATTTATGTTCTTTTAATTTCTTAAATGTCTTAAGAAGCTTTCTGAAAAAAAAATAGCTTTAAAAATAAATTTTTAAGAACTGTAGTAACAAAAGTAGTTGCATCATGGACCTTGAGTGAAAATGTGATTTTGTTTGCAAAAGTCAAGTATCCGTATGGGCTGCGCGATGTTCTCTAGAACATCACGGATTGTCTGTAAGGTGACCACTATTGAGACATTCTTTGACCTTACAGTATAGTGAACCAAAACAGCAATATTACACCAAACGACATAACGGGATGCAGAATTTGTCTAATTAGTCTATGAAAAGAAATTCCAATTTTACTGCAGCATCGTAATGGTATTATATGTGTCCTGAATCGGTAAAGGCAAATTGACTACTTGCGTTTGACATCACCACGCAGTTCTTGCAGCTAATGTAATGGTATGGACAGCTATCGGAAATTCGACACAATCATTTCTTAGAAGTGTCATCGATGATGAAAACAATCCACAATACATGAATCAGATTTTGATGTCAGCTTTCATACTCAAACTTAGAAGCATCTCGGACTTCATCATTCACTCGAATAATACAAATACTGTATGTTTCCTGTCACGTCCTGCACTACGTTGATCAAGTGTGTGTTTGCAGTTGGCTATGGGCAGCATGTTTTTTCTTGGCATCTTACCCATTAAAAACATCTGACTATGAGTTACTGAGAGAGATTGGTATCTCACCAATCTACCGTATATTGCGATGGATAGATTGTGACATTGACTTGAACCACCATTGAAAAATTTGCCCATGCTTATCATCCAAGCTTAGTTCAATCTCTCTCGAGGACTAGTAGGATTCCAGCAGTTTTGGCCGCTTTAAACGGCAGCTGTGTTCAAATTTCGAACCCTGTTGAACATATTTATTCTCACAGGTTTTTTTCATATATGTTCCATACTTATAGTAGATGGAGATTTGTTACTTGCTTTTTTTCTTGATGTATCAATTTTAATGAAAAACAAAATATTGATACATGTGTGTGTGTGTATGAATCTATATATTTACATTTCAAATATGAAACATAAATCATATATATTTATATTTCAAATATGAAATATAAATCATATTTTCAAGCATTATTAAATATTTTTTTAAAAAATTTATTTTGTATTTTCACCCGCAAATTAGCCTTTTATTAATCCACTAAGCAATGGGCTTTGGGCATTGGCTGACATTTTTATTTTATTTTTTATTTATATTTTTTTCATATATTTAAATTTTATGCATACGATTTTGATGCTATTTAATATTTATTGTTTTCTCAAAAGTTATGAACGATTTCCAACATAAAATAGATAGGACTTTTTACTTGAAATAAATAGCAGTAGCACAAAGGGCATATTATCTACCTTAGGATCATTTTACTTCTGATTGATAAAACGCTCTATCTTGTATATGTACTTGCTGACAAAAAATTGGCTTTGGTTGATTTTTGAATTAACTTCGCACTTCAGATTTACATGAAATCTGTTGGCAATGTATTTATTAATTTTAAGCTCCAGGCGAGTATTAGGAAGACACCTGAATTGGCTTCCTGCTCTCTTATCTCTGACACCATATCTACGTGAAGAATTCAGGTCTTGAGGTATTTACGTATTTTGTATTAGTCCTTCAACACGGTGGGTGTTTTATTGCTTCAGCGCTTGTTCCCTTGATTCGACACAAATACCACCACCCACTTTTTCATATACTCACCACTCAGCTGTCATGAACACCTTAACAATTCTAGAATTAGAAATAGCAGTTATATAGTAGAGTAAACTTAATTTTTTTTGTTATGGTCATTTTAGGTATTAAATGCTAATGCTATAAATTAGAAAACTCAATGAAAGTCTTAATTTATTTTAAGGTTCCTTAAACTAAAATTTTTAAGACTCAAAAGAATATGGCTTTTATTTTATACACTGCTGAAACGTCTCTGTTAATGGGATATAATATGTTAACGTTTTATGTTAATAATATTTCCTTAATAAATATTACAGTCTCGTTTCTTAAATTGCAACATATCGGTTTGTTACAACTACAGAATGAAATGTACATATTGAATAAACAATTAAGACGATACATATTACTAGTTGACCTGAAAGTCCTGTAACAATTGAAAATTCAATAATTCAAGGAATAATGTAGCTAGAGTGGTAAAAACTGGCATACATGCTTGAAATGACATAGGGTTTTATTGATACCAAAACAGGAATGGAAAAATGGCCCTTACATGGTACTTTTTAACATAACAAAGCAATAATTAGCATATATAACCATTCTTTTAGTGATAAACCATGTTCCTTACAACAAAAGTTCAAGATGTCGGTGGCCCTTCATCAACAATACTTGTAGTAGAAAACAGCACTGCGCATCGTATATTTAGGTATAGCGAGAAAATTGCTCTAGTATGTTGACTTTTAGTATTTGTAATGAGTTTGGACGATCATGATAGACTTGGACATCAGGAAAACCTGCAACCAATAATCATATGGATTTAGGTCAGTTTGGGGACCTATAAGACCAAGCATGATGGAAGTGGTTGTTCAGCACGATATTTTCACCTAACGATGAGTGTGCAAGAAATATTTTCACTCCTAATGACAATAAGATCTTAAACTGAACAATAACAGATATTTTCTTTTCTGAATGTACAGTTTTGCTAACACAGCTTCTTCTTGCTCAGACATAGGTGTGGTGTGGTGGTTAAAAGAAAGGGTTCCTGATCAAGAGTCGCCCTCATCACTTGACCATGATTCAAAATTTCGTAGCCGTCGCGGAAAGCCCTCGTGTAGCTGAACATGCGACATTAATATTCACTCATTAATTTCTGGTAACGTCAAAATATTACAATAACTGGTGCTACTGCAGCTAGGTTTATACACGATTTTTATAGGGAGTCACCAACGTTTAGCTGCACAGACCATCTATTGGCCATATTTTTTAACTTATACTTCTTTTGGGACGTTAGGGAGAAAGGATGAGGTAAATTTTTTCGATGCGCGGGCACACCGTCATGGATGTTACGACACCCCGTCACAGATATGATGAAAACCCTTTACGGATTTGACGACACCGATGTGCGCCCACACCGTTGTCTAATAACTTTGGAAGTTACTGAGGGATCTTGGCTATATGGGTGTCAATCGAATTAGCGTGTCCCCCACATGTATTTGATATCTATGTACTTATGGTTTTGATCGGAGAGGGCTTGCGCACTAAAATATCAGTCATCCATGTTATTCGTATGGGGAAGGAAATTTTCTAACATTCCACTTTTTTGGTGCTAGGAGACTGATATTTGGGGGATCGCAATAACTATTGTTATAAACCATATCTGTTGGGAGGCATCCCCACCCGGTTCATTTCCCCCTCAACAGCTTTTTGGCCAATATCTCGGCACCAGAGCGTCACAATCCATTCCTTCCTGGCTCATTCAATCCCTCTCTATCTGATCTTTCAGTTATTATAATTTCATAATACTCATAGAGCTATTCCTTCCATGATTTTTAATTATTTTAAACTTTTTTAAAGTTTTTAAATTTGTTTAAATTCACAATATATTGGTTCCTGTCTGAGTCTCGGACTTGAGATTTGAACCAATTGTTCCAATGTCAAGACCCATCCTGTCATCACTTCATTCCTATTGTGTAGGCATGGGGAGGGCTTAAGCACTAAAATATCATGCTCCCATGTTTATCCTATGGGAACTGGAAAAAAAAATTTCACCCCCTCAATATAAATTTAAGCTTGGGACTTGATTTTTGGAGGTTCGCCATATTTTCGTATAAGCGCAAGCTTTACGTGGAATTGGGCCCCTCAGGTGCCCCTTTTCCCTACAGGGCTTCCCCAGTAATAACTCGAACCACACCGCCTGAATTCGATTGTTCTCCCTATGAGCATCCTGTTTTTTTTCCTTCAGTACAATAGCCCCACTTATTCACCCATATTTAACATTTTATTTAAAAATTAAATTTTTTTTTAAATCTCGCATATCTCCGAGGATTTTTGAGCTTTGTTGATGAAACTCGGACCGTAGGTTTTCCTCGTTAAGCTCTTTCATCTGCTACTATCCGGGTGTAGATAGTGGGCCTAGGGGAGCGTTAGCACTAAAATTAGAATCTCCATGTTATTCCTATGGGGTTCGATCTTTTGATGACGTCACGATATTATAGAGATAGAAGGATGAAACTTTGGGATCACCTACTACTCAGTGTATCGTTGGGATGTACGTGGCCATTTACATCATAGTTGCTTCCACCTCCCAGGAGGAGTTAGTCCAGGCCGAGTTTCGAGTTGGTGGGTGCCCTGTTTCTACTTTATTTAATTGTTTTAAATTTTCTGATTATTTTAAAATTACCATAACTCGGGGGCTTCTCAGGCGGATGTCTTAATTTTCTGGCGAACGATTCTTCCGGCTGATACATTCAATATGAGGTATCAGGTGTCACAATCGGTTCACCTGATTTCCAGATACAGTCAGCCGAAAACCCTCCATGTTATTGGTTCAATTGTTAATGTGCAGGGGAGTGGGGGTTAAATTTATTTAAATCGTGATTATCTCGGGTTTGGCTGGTCCGATTGACTTAAGGTTTGTATCGCTCAACTGTGATCGTGACGGCCTTTCGTCCTTGGCCCAGCTTGCCCTGCTCAAAATTTTTTGAAAGAATTTTATTTTTATAAGAAATAGAATACTTTTTACAATTTATAAAGTACCTATAACAAGTTGATTAAATATTGTTTCAGGATATATTTTTCTAATAATGGAATGGAGTTCCCCCCAAATGCCTTGTAGTTCGTAGGGTTCCTCAATTTAAACTGTGTTTCACGAAACCCCGGGGTTCCACGAGTGATAATAAAAAAATTGAACAGAAACTTATGAATATGTATGGAAAATGGACTCACGTTCTCTATGAAATTTGTATAATTATAAGTATCTAAACCGCATCTTATTAATTAAAACTGAAAATTTTATTTATGTACAATAACTTTATTTTGCAAGACTTTTAAAACATTTATTGTAATATAACAGAAGAATATTAAAACCCCCCTTCTTTTCTTTGTATATATATAATTCCTACTAGATTGTGAATATTATTATTTTTTTACTACCTTGGGTTCCATGGGATAATTTTATACTCGCCAGCACAATGTCTAGAATAACTAAATAGTTTTCTAATGGAAAATGCACCATTTTCCATTTGTGGGGGAAAAACACGTAAAATGAAGGAGAGGCATATCAACAAACTTATCGGCATATCAACAAATTTGATGTTAAAATATAAATTTAAAGAAGAATAGCTCCTAATTTTTATATTACAAACTCTCTCATGCAAAATACACAGCACATCTCACACAGCTATAAACATTTTAATGCCATTTAGAAAATTATGTTTAAGTGAAACATATTTTTCAATGTGAGTGGCTACAAAAACAAATTCAACTCAAAATACGTAATGTGATTGCATTTAATCTCAATAGACCTAGACAGTTTGTATGAAAAAAAGATCATTAATTCATCGCATTATTGTTATTAAATTATCTATGCTTCAATAGATAAAAAAATAATAAAATAAATAATAATTCATTCCGTCTATTGATGCTGTATCTGTACGATATTTAGACAATATTTCTGCAAGACTATTTGTATCATACTTAAGCATGTCTACTGAACTTTCAACAATGGACGTGAATTAAATAATAAATATCAATATGTATACGTTGCAGTATAAAGATTGTCCATTTAGAAATAATTTTATTATGATATTTAAATAAACTTTATTTAACTAGATAATGCGTTATAATAAAACGTTCAATGTATTAAATATCTTTTTTTCCCCTATTATTTGTGGGTTTTTTCTACAAACGTAGGGGAACGCGAAGGATGATATTTTTAGAAAGAGTTTTATCTTGTAAGCCAAAGAAGATTAACTTCTTACGTGCGTACATAAGTACAGACACACTTTTTTCTTAACTTTTTTTTTGTTTTAATAAAACTTTACGTCATGTTTAGTATGTTGTTTCCCATGTTTTTAGTTTGTATCTGAACGATGCTCTGAAGTATTAGTAATGAAATAAATAAAACTAAAATGATATATTTGAAGGACACATATTTTGCATTTATTATTATTATTTTTAATATGGATATAAATATAATATACATGTATGCATTTCGTGCTTCGTCGAATCCAAATATGTTTTAAATTCATTTCATAGAACATAGTTTATGGATTTTAGAATTAAAGCTGAATGTTGAAGTTCTATGAAATCTCTACTCTGCGCTCTGTTACTTAAACATCAGAGATGGTTGAAGACGGAAATTATTCAGATGAAGAAGTACTCGCTGTTATTGGAGGTGCATATATTCTTGTGTTTACAGATTCAGGAATGATTGCAGAATATGTAGAGAACGACGAAGAGACAAAATGATGAGAATTCTCCTGCTACTCTCTTTAGTAATTCTGTTCGTTCCTTAACTAATTTGGTTGAGTTATGAAAAGGCCTGATAAAATTACTTCGTTATAAAGTCACAGAAACTTCTCGAATTTACTTTGTGTTCCTGTGAAGCGAAAAATATGTTAATGCATTGTTTGGTCCATACAATTCGCTATTTTCTTGTTCTATTTTTGGTGGGTGTCAAGAAAGGGCACGGTATGATATATAGTTACAAAAGGAACTGATATTACTGTATATTTAATTAAAATAAGTCTGAAATATGTAGAATATACTTGCTTAAAATGTAATTTGAGTTTATGGATTAAAATCCATGTGATTTGTGTATTTTTTTTTTATTTCCAATAATGCCTTTAATTGGTTTGTATATTATGATTCGATACATAAATTTTGCTTCTAAAAAATAAAAATTCTAATCTCTATCATTTCTTCTCCACACATTATTGAAAAATTCAAAGTTAGTTAACTGTTGTACATTTCTGTCCAAACAAAATACAACACCAAGATGGACTACATATATCACATCGAAATTTATTTGGTAGATAACATGTTGAACACAGATCAAACGATTAAAATTACAGGCTCTTGTGGCGTAAGGATGATAATACAATTAGTAGTAACATAGCCACCATTTTTGGCTATAACTACTGCCACACGCCTCGGCATAAATAAAAGAGGTTTTAGATGTATTCTTGAGGTACAGCAGTCCATGAGGCTTACACATATTGGCAAAGGTAATCTAGAGCAACATTGGGTGGTGTATCCTGCACCAGTCGTGCAAGCAAGGACCACGTTTTATCGTTTGGTGATACATCGGGATAACAAGCAAGTCAAGGAAGCAATTCAATATGATGGGTAAAGAAGAAATCTTGAAAATAGAGTGCCACGTGTGGTCGTGCATTATCCTGTTGGAATATGAATGATGGCAAGAGTGTTGAATGAATGGGAGGAATATGGACTCAAACACCATAGAGACGTATCGCTGGCTATTCAGTGTACCGGCAATGCGTACTAGAGGGTTGCGGTAGTAAAATAAAATGCCATCCTAAACCATGATACCAAGTGCAGAACCATAGTGTTGATACATAAAGCTGCAGCCTCTCACCACAGTGTTTCCAATTTTGAATAGGACTATCGTGACGTTATAGCAGGCTTTCCACTGTTTTTGTCTGCCATTCATCGCACCATTGGCGGAGCAAACGTCCGTGGTTTCCAGTCAATTGTAATCGAAGCAATGGACGCACTGCGATTATTACTTCGATTATTGCTGCTGCAAACGCCGTCGGCTATTACGAGCGGACAACGAATGATGCAAAATGAACTGAATTTGCCCTTCTACGGTTCATGATCAGACTGCGTGACCAAACTCTGTCTTGGAACAATAAGACTGTCATCATGGACAGTGGTGCAACGAGGTTGGTGTCATTGGATCCGTAGGTCCGTCGTTTCTTCCTTCATCCAACTATGACAGATCCCCAACACAGTTGCTTGGTTTCGTCCAAAACGTTGACCGATTTTTCCGAAGGATAATCCGCCATCACCATAAGCTAGTATTCTTCCTCGTTTGAATTAAAAAACTTGATCAAAAGACGTTCGATGTCTTCCACAAAGCATAGGTAAACAGTTTACTCAAAAAATCACAGGAAAAAACAATTGCCGTACTTCCAATAGCCAATCTGTTTTCTTATATATCTCTTGGGGTGGCGATACGTTCACCCGTTTTGCGAATCTGTACTATAATGCTAATGATCTACATGTTTCATCGCCGCCAACGCATAATTTAAATTTATTATACTTTTTGTGCATACTTCAGGGTGTTTCAATTTCTCTGTTCAGCAGTTTATAATCACTAAGGAAACTTGAAATATCTAAATATATTTTAGAAAGTTGATTTCCATGAAAACTCTTTTGGACATTTATTTTGACGTCATTTCAAGAGTGTCTAGTTTTCAAGAAATTAGTGCTACATTTAATTAATTAGTAATATATTCTCTATCTTTAGAAAAATATATTACTAATTAATGATGGAAAAACCCTATTTTCTTAGACAATATTGAAGTTTAAGACTTACTACTTAAGAATTATTTAGTGATTTTGCAACATAATAAAAACAGAATGTTTCGTACTCTCTCTGTGACAAAATAGTTAAAACACCCGCATGTATACATACATACATATATATATATATTCTTTTATATTTAAGTCTGTTATTTTAATTTTTCATATCTCTTTTTAAATTCCGTTGTCTCGTTATCTTGCAATTTCAATTCTTTTCAGTTTTAATCATGTTTACTCATCTCTCTCTTGTAGAGAAATTTTGATTATATATATAAATAAATATATTTGATTTTATATATATATATATATATATATGAGAGAGAGAGAGAGAGAGAGACAGATATGCACATGAAACATTTTTCAAAGCTATAACACGGGAATATTTTCTTTAAAAAACATGCTGAGTTTATATTTTAAAGGACTATGTATCTTTTTTATTTATAGTATGCATAAAAGAACATGTCAGATTTATATTGGAATAATCGCATCTAACTATGCCTCAAATATTATTGTCCACATTGAAGTATATTATGTAGCATATATTTGTAACTAATTCATGGTATGTTTATGAGTTCCGTGTATTTTCAAATTATGAAAATGCACTTTTTGTTCGATTCCTTGCATTCTGTGCATATTGAAAAGTTTCTTAACTAATTGAATTTCTTAGAACTATTAAAATGTAAAGAATTTTCTCTTCCATTATTCATATAATTTTTTAATTCAAAATAAAGATAATTTTGTATAAAATTTTGAAAAATAGTATTGGAAAACTTTCTCCTGAATCGATTTATACATTGCAGCAGATAAAGGTTAAAAACATTTATATACGAGCATTTGAAGGAACAAAGCCAAAATGAAACTTCTTGGAATTCCATTTGAAAACATACTT